>CM065592.1:430371272-430396517 GCA_033119425.1 Bufotes viridis
GCAGACAGTATACAGGTGGAGCCGCTCTCTGTACTCAGTGGTGTACTGGGATACTTTACTCCCCACCCTATCTGCTCGGCCCGTCCTCTAGGACTGTGCGGGGTGCATCTCCAGTTCTAGGTATCCCTTATATACTGGCTCCACCCTCACATGACATCTAGTAGTTGGGGACCTAACACGAGAGTCACCTCCTTCTCCTTCATTTTGATCTTGTCCAGGAAGCCGTACGTCTTCTCGAACACCTCAGGTTTAAATTCTCCAGAGAGGTCGTCAAATCGTGGATCTCGCTGCATCTGTAAGGAAATAGCGAAATGTGTAACCCACGGGAAGCCCCCATCACCCACGGCATCTCCCCAGAGGGGGCCAACAGCAGCGGGCACCTTACCCTTTTCTTGGCTGGGACCACCTTCCTAAGGAACGGAACCGGATTCTTAGAGGACATCTCTGTGGGTCTGAAATCCAGAACAAACTGATAATTTAATCCCAATTTCCAGGCACAGCGGCCGCTCGTAGGAACCTCAAACAGTCCCCATTCACACACTCTCGGACTCTCACCGCTGTCCACCATATCTTCCCTTCACGACGCTGACACAGCCGCTGCTTTCTACAACACCACAATCACTTGACTCGGTCGCCCTCCGACACACACCAGAACCCGGCAAATCAATCGACAACCCTGTCACACTCACCTGACAACCTGAGACAAGCTGCAGAACGACACTGGGAGAAAACCCATTCTAAAGAAGACTTCATCTCATACAAACAAGTTGTCCTCAACTTTACGTCTGCACTCACCTCTCCCACCCAGGACTACTTCAGGACTACTCTCATCATCTCTTTCCCACAACCCCAAACAATTGTTTAATGCCTTCAACTCTCTACTCCATCCCCGGGGCCCCCTACTCACCCCGCAGCCCAGACGAAGGCTCCATATTTCACCTGACCCATCTCTCCAACCAGTCACTAACCACTGGCCTCCTCCCTTCTATTAAACATGCCACCATCACCCCCTTACTCCCTGGAGCCATCCTCCTTATCCAGCTGTCGCCCCATTCAAACTCCTAGAACATCCTCCTCCCAGCTCTCATCCCACTCAGGACGATCCACTACAATCCGGCTTCAGACCCAATCGCTCCACTGAAACCGCCCCAAAGTCGCCAATGATCTGCTGGCTGCCAAGGCTACGCAATTACTCTGTCCTCTGCCTTCTACATTACTCTGTCCTCCTCCTTCTAGACCTGTCCTCTGCCTTCTACATTACTCTGTCCTCCTTCTAGACCTGTCCTTTGCCTTCTACATTACTCTGTGCTCCTTCTAGACCTGTCCTCTGCCTTCTACATTACTCTGTGCTCCTTCTAGACCTGTCCTCTGCCTTCTACATTACTCTGTGCTCTGCCTTCTACACCTGTCCTCTGCCTTCTACATTACTCTGTCCTCCGCCTTCTAGACCTGTCCTCCTCCTTCTAGACCTGTCCTCCTCCTTCTAGACCCGTCCTCCTCCTTCTAGACCCGTCCTCCTCCTTCTAGACCCGTCCTCCTCCTTCTAGACCCGTCCTCCTCCTTCTAGACCCGTCCTCCTCCTTCTACATTACTCTGTTCTCCTCCCTCTAGACCTGTCCTCTCCCTTGTACATTACTCTGTGCTCCTCCGTCTAGACCTGTCCTCTGCCTTCTACATTACTCTGTGCTCCTCCTTCTAGATCTGTCCTCTGCCTTCTACATTACTCTGTCCTCCTCCTTCTAGCCCTGTCCTCTGCCTTCTACATTACTCTGTGCTCCTCCTCCTAGACCTGTCCTCTGCCTTCTACATTACTCTGTGCTCCTCCTTCTAGTCCTGTCCTCTGCCTTCTACATTACTCTGTGCTCCTCCCTCTAGACCTGTCCTCTGCCTTCTACATTACTCTGTGCTCCTCCTCCTAGACCCGTCCTCTGCCTTCTACATTACTCTGTGCTCCTCCTTCTAGACCTGTCCTCTGCCTTCTACATTACTCTGTGCTCCTCCCTCTAGACCTGTCCTCTGCCTTCTACATTACTCTGTCCTCCTCCTTCTAGACCTGTCCTCTGCCTTCTACATTACCCTGTGCTCCTCCTTCTAGACCTGTCCTCTGCCTTCTACATTACTCTGCGCTCTTCCTTCTAGACCTGTCCTCTGCCTTCTACATTACTCTGTGCTCCTCCTTCTAGTCCTGTCCTCTGCCTTCTACATTACTCTGTGCTCCTCCTCCTAGACCTGTCCTCTGCCTTCTACATTACTCTCTGCTCCTCCTTCTAGACCTGTCCTCTGCCTTCTACATTACTCTGTGCTCCTCCTCCTTCTAGACCTGTCCTCCACCTTCTACATTACTCTGTGCTCCTCCTTCTAGACCTGTCCTCTGCCTTCTACATTACTCTGTGCTCCTCCTTCTAGACCTGTCCTCTGCCTTCTACATTACTCTGTGCTCCTCCTTCTAGACCTGTCCTCTGCCTTCTACATTACTCTGTGCTCCTCCTTCTACACCTGTCCTCTGCCTTCTACATTACTCTGTGCTCCTCCTCCTTCTAGACCCGTCCTCTGCCTACTACATTACTCTGTGCTCCTCCTTCTAGACCTGTCCTCTGCCTTCTACATTACTCTGTGCTCCTCCTTCTAGACCTGTCCTCTCCCTTGTACATTACTCTGTGCTCCTCCTCCTAGACCCGTCCTCTGCCTTCTACATTACTCTGTGCTCCTCCTTCTAGTCCTGTCCACTGCCTTCTACATTACTCTGTCCTCCTCCTTCTAGACCTGTCCACTGCCTTCTACATTACTCTGTGCTCCTCCTCCTAGACCTGTCCTCTGCCTTCTACATTACTCCGTGCTCCTCCTTCTAGATCTGTCCTCTGCCTTCTACATTACTCTGTCCTCCTCCTTCTAGACCCGTCCTCTGCCTTCTACATTACTCTGTGCTTCTCCTTCTAGACCTGTCCCCTGCCTTCTACATTACTCTGTCCTCCTCCTTCTAGACCTGTCCACTGCCTTCTACATTACTCAGTCCTCCTCCTTCTAGATCTGTCCTCTGCCTTCTACATTACTCTGTGCTCCTCCTTCTTGACCTGTCCTCTGCCTTCTACATTACTCTGTGCTCCTCCTTCTAGACCTGTCCTCTGCCTTCTACATTACTCTGTGCTCCTCCGTCTAGACCTGTCCTCTGCCTTCTACATTACTCTGTGCTCCTCCTTCTAGTCCTGTCCTCTGCCTTCTACATTACTCTCTGCTCCTCCTTCTAGACCTGTCCTCTGCCTTCTACATTACTCTGTGCTCCTCCTTCTAGTCCTGTCCTCTGCCTTCTACATTACTCTCTGCTCCTCCTTCTAGACCTGTCCTCTGCCTTCTACATTACTCTGTGCTCCTCCTCCTTCTAGACCTGTCCTCCACCTTCTACATTACTCTGTGCTCCTCCTTCTAGACCTGTCCTCTGCCTTCTACATTACTCTGTGCTCCTCCTTCTAGACCTGTCCTCTGCCTTCTCCATTACTCTGTCCTCCTCCTTCTAGTCCTGTCCTCTGCCTTCTACATTACTCTGTGCTCCTCCTTCTAGTCCTGTCCTCTGCCTTCTACATTACTCTGTCCTCCTCCTTCTACATTACTCTGCGCTCCTCCTCCTAGACCTGTCCTCTGCCATCTACATTACTCTGTGCTCGTCCTTCTAGACCGGTCCTCTGCCTTCTATATTACTCTGTGCTCCTCCTTCTAGATCTGTCCTCTGCCTTCTACATTACTCTGTGCTCCTCCTTCTTGACATGTTCTCCGACACTGTTGACCACTCTCTCCTGTTATAAACCTTCTCTTCCCTTGGCATCAGAGACCTGGCCATCTCCTGATCTCCTCGTCACTCACCAATAGAGCCTTCAGTGTTAATAGCACAGCAGTTTCTCCAGTCTCACAGGCCCGCTGCCCGGGAAAAACACTGGCTTCTGCCCTGTCCTTAAAACCACACATCCAAACCCTCACCTCCACCTGATGCCATCAGCGCAAGAACATCTCTCGTATTTGTGCCTTCCTCACCACTGAGTCAACTAAAATACTAGTGCTTGTCCTCATCTCCCACCTGGACTACTGCAACCTCCTCCTCTGTGGCCTCCCATCCACCACTCTCACTCTGCTGCCCGGTTACTACACCTCTCACCTCCTCTGCCAATCCTGGTTCCCCATCGCCCAGCGAGTTCAGTTCTAGACACCAACACCCACATGTAATCTCCGATCCCAAAACTTAACCCACTGTGCCACCAATGAGAGGAGCAGCCAGGAGGAGGGGCTGTGGCCACTGTGCCACCAATGAGAAGAGCAGCCAGGAGAAGGGGAGGGGCTGTGGGCACTGCGCCACCAATGAGAGGAGCAGCCAGGAGGAGGGGAGGGGCTGTTGGCACTGCACCACCAATGAGAGGAGCAGCCAGGAGGAGGGGAGGGGCTGTGGCCACTGAGCCACCAATTAAAGGAGCAGCCAGGAGGAGGGGAGGGGCTGTGGCCACTGAGCCACCAATGAGAGGAGCAGCAAGGAGGAGGGGAGGGGCTGTGGCCACTGCGCCACCAATAAGAATAGGAGCCAGGAGGAGGGGAGGGGCTGTGGCCACTGTGCCACCAATGAAAAAAAATGAACCCGTTAATACAAATGTGGGCGGCAGGTGCCAGTGGTATCACATACCTGGCACCCGCCCTCAATGACAGGGAACGCGATCATACGAACCCCGTCAATTAAGCTCTCAGCTGTGGCACCGGGGTTAGGGTATGTTATACGGCTGGCACCTGCCACCCACATTTGTATTAATGGGTTAATTATAATCATTGGTGGCACAGTGCTACCCCCATCCCAGTATTATGGTGGCGCAGCTCTATCAGGGTGAACCGGACGAGGGTTCCAGCCCTTAAGGGGCCAAGGGTTATTAACCACTGAACTGTTTTGCCCGAGTCCAGCTCCAGCAGTGGGAAAAGTAGCTGAGGAGGGGGGCTGCTTTAGATGCCGCTATCTCCTGAACGGTAGCAGCTAGAACCATGCAACTGGGCTGACGTCCAAGCAACAGAGGAGAAATCACTGTTAGAAATCGGGTCGGGAATAATCGCGGGTCAAACCCAATTTTACTTTCAGCTGCATTCACAGCATCCCGATGTCTATCAGTGATATCTTCCCCTGTACTGAACATTTTGCGGTCATTCTGGTATTGTTTGAAAGCTTGGGATGCCAGCTTTCAAACAAGACCACTGGTTCTAGCTGCTACCGTTCAGGAGATAGCAGCAGATAAAGCAGCCCCCCCCCCCTCCAGTCAGCTACTTTTCCCACTGCTGGAGCTGGACTCGGGCAAACGGTTAGGTGGTTTAAAAAACAAAACACACACTATAAATACAGAATACTACATTTTTTAGTCATCTTGTCTCCCCAAAAATCGGACTGTTCTATTATGGGCCGGACGTTCCATCAAATGCGGAATGCACGCGGCTTTTTGGCATTTTATTATTTTTTGCGTGATATCGAATATTGCAATACTTTCTTATGGTAGAGTCCGAAGAAAAACCTATGGTGTCAAAATATAACAACAAAACAATCCAATGGCGAGGCCAACAGAAAGAAAGAGCTACGCCTATGGGTAGGCAAGGAAGGAAGGATGGTCCCCATCACCCCAACCTCTGGTGCCTGGACCTACCGATTCTTATGCTGCTGCACGCTGTCCCCTAATAACTTTCCTTTCCGACAACCTCGTACAGCTTTGTAGAACGCTTTAGTCCCCACTTTGTTCTGTTCACGGATGATCTCCTCAAAGGACATTGAAGAAAAACCTGAGAGAATAGAACAATGGCAGAAGAATGCACAGACAGGACAAGAAGCAGGTGGAGGTCGGGAGGCCCACAGATCAGGCAGGTGGAGGTCGGGAGGCCCACAGATCAGGCAGGTGGAGGTCGGGAGGCCCACAGATCAGGCAGGTGGAGGTCGGGAGGCCCACAGATCAGGCAGGTGGAGGTCGGGAGGCCCACAGATCAGGCAGGTGGAGGTCGGGAGGCCCACAGATCAGGCAGGTGGAGGTCGGGAGGCCCACAGATCAGGCAGGTGGAGGTCGGGAGGCCCACAGATCAGGCAGGTGGAGGTCGGGAGGCCCACAGATCAGGCAGGTGGAGGTCGGGAGGCCCACAGATCAGGCAGGTGGAGGTCGGGAGGCCCACAGATCAGGCAGGTGGAGGTCGGGAGGCCCACAGATCAGGCAGGTGGAGGTCGGGAGGCCCACAGATCAGGCAGGTGGAGGTCGGGAGGCCCACAGATCAGGCAGGTGGAGGTCGGGAGGCCCACAGATCAGGCAGGTGGAGGTCGGGAGGCCCACAGATCAGGCAGGTGGAGGTCGGGAGGCCCACAGATCAGGCAGGTGGAGGTCGGGAGGCCCACAGATCAGGCAGGTGGAGGTCGGGAGGCCCACAGATCAGGCAGGTGGAGGTCGGGAGGCCCACAGATCAGGCAGGTGGAGGTCGGGAGGCCCACAGATCAGGCAGGGGGAGGTCGGGGGGCCCACAGATCAGGCAGGTGAAGGGCGGGGGGCCCACAGATCAGGCAGGTGGAGGGCGGGAGGCCCACAGATCAGGCAGGTGGAGGGCGGGAGGCCCAAAGATCAGACAGACAGATGAGAGGAGCAGGATACACAGGATATATAGAGCAGACCCTCATCTCACAGACCACCACCTACCTTCTGTCTGGGTAAAAGCAGGGTCTTCTTGCTCCTGCTTGGCGTCCGTCTCTCCCTCAGTATCTGATGTCTCATCTTCTGAACCTTCAGAGCTGGACTCCTCGGAGCTGTCCGTGACCTGAGTAATGTCTGTCCTGAGTCGAGTCTTCTCCATTAGATCCCTGCGTCCAATGACCCTCCTGCACCTCTCTGGATCTGAGAACATACCAGATATAACAGTGAGGCAAAGAGAGCACAGAAAGGAAGGAGGACTCTGGAGCAACGCCTAAAGAGGAACCCCGATAATTCCCGATTGTCCCACGGCAGCACATCTAGGGGCCAAGGACTCGTTAACCGTCTCTTCTAGGCGGTGGTGGTAAACACTTACCTGCAGAGTAAGAGACCTGGAGGGAAACCTCCCTCAGCACATTTTGTCTCCCCCTCTGGAGAGCGGAGCACACGTGACTGGAGGCCTACATGCGGAGTGCGCTTCTCTCTCCCTAAGGCTCCATTTTGGGTGATGTGCGGTCTGTATACCTAGCTTAGTCCCTCAGTGTGCAGTTCCGGGACGCGGGTTTAAATCCCTGGTTTGTATAGTCCGTGCCCGGCAGAGGGGCCCTCTCAGCTGGATACCCCCTTGCCCTTCTGTATAATATCTCCCTAGCACTATGTTGGCAGATGGCTGCGGCACCGTGTTCTGGAACGAGAAGGCCCTAAACTAATCACAAACTGTCCTCATTTCCAACAGCCAAGGCCTGAGGATGGGAATCAAAGCCAAGGCTCCATCTGCACGACTGCTGCATCCCTGCGGGCTCTCGACAGCCTCACGAGTTTCCTTCATGGTTTGAAGAACTACGGAGAATTTTGCAGAAATTAAATCTGCATTTGCTGTTAAATCTAGAAAAAGAATATTTCTCCTCCTGTTCCAGAAATAGAAAGTTCGGAAGTCTCAGAGGGCGAAGTGCTTACTCTCTGATGAGAAGATGTCTAAGGAAGAACTTTACTCAGAGAAGATAAAGGTTCCCGCATTACCCAAAGAGAAAGCAGCGAACCACAAACCTAGGACCGAGCACTACCTGCACCTCCGATCATACGGAATCAGCGGAAAGACTGGGACGAAGCGGAGAAAAAAGTAGGTCCAGGAGCCAGACAGAAACCTGCAAGTCTGATCCCAAAAGCCTCTACAGAAGGGAAATGCCCCCTAAACGCAATTTGCTAGTTGCTAGGTAGACCCAAAAAATCAATTTCTCCTGCTGAGGAAAGCTCCCCCCTTAAAGGGGTTGTCCGGGATTAGAGCAGAACCCGGACACACCCAGACGTGATATCAGCATCGGAGCATGAACTGGATCACGCAGGCTGAACCGGGACACACCCAGACGAGATATCAGCATTCGAGCATGAACTGGATCACGCAGGCTGAACCCGGACACACCCAGACAAGATATCAGCATCAGAGCATGAACTGGATCACGCAGGCTGAACCCGGACACACCCAGACGTGATATCAGCATCGGAGCATGAACTGGATCACGCAGGCTGAACCCGGACACACCCAGACGAGATATCAGCATCGGAGCATGAACTGGATCACGGAGGCTGAACCCGGACACACCCAGACGTGATATCAGCATCGAGCATGAACTGATCACGAGGCTGAACCCGACACACCCAGACGAGATATCAGCACGGAGCATGAACTGGATCACGCAGGCTGAACCCGGACACACCCAGACGAGATATCAGCATCGGAGCATGAACTGGATCACGCAGGCTGAACCCGGACACACAGACGAGATATCAGCATCGGAGCATGAACTGGATCACGCAGACTAAACCCGGACACACCCAGACGAGATATCAGCATCGGAGCATGAACTGGATCACGGAGGCTAAACCCGGATACACCCAGGCGAGATATCAGCATCGGAGCATGAACTGGATCACGCAGGCTGAACCCGGACACACCCAGACGAGATATCAGCATCGGAGCATGAACTGGATCACGCAGGCTGAACCCGGACACACCCAGACGAGATATCAGCATCGGAGCATGAACTGGATCACGGAGGCTAAACCCGGATACACCCAGGCGAGATATCAGCATCGGAGCGTGAACTGGATCACACAGGCTGAACCCGGACACACCCAGACGTGATATCAGCATCGGAGCATGAACTGGATCACGCAGGCTGAACCCGGACACACCCAGACGTGATATCAGCATCGGAGCATGAACTGGATCACGCAGGCTGAACCCGGACACACCCAGACGTGATATCAGCATCGGAGCATGAACTGGATCACGCAGACTAAACCCGGACACACCCAGACGAGATATCAGCATCGGAGCATGAACTGGATCACGGAGGCTAAACCCGGATACACCCAGGCGAGATATCAGCATCGGAGCGTGAACTGGATCACACAGGCTGAACCCGGACACACCCAGACGTGATATCAGCATCGGAGCATGAACTGGATCACGCAGGCTGAACCCGGACACACCCAGACGTGATATCAGCATCGGAGCATGAACTGGATCACGCAGGCTGAACCCGGACACACCCAGACGAGATATCAGCATCGGAGCATGAACTGGATCACGCAGGCTGAACCCGGACACACCCAGACGAGATATCAGCATCGGAGCATGAACTGGATCACGCAGGCTGAACCCGGACACACCCAGACGTGATATCAGCATCGGAGCATGAATTGGATCACGCAGGCTGAACCCGGACACACCCAGACGAGATATCAGCATCGGAGCATGAACTGTATCACACAGGCTGAACCCGGACACACCCAGACGTGATATCAGCATCGGAGCATGAACTGGATCACGCAGGCTGAACCCGGACACACAGACGAGATATCAGCATCGGAGCATGAACTGGATCACGCAGGCTGAACCCGGACACACCCAGACGAGATATCAGCATCGGAGCGTGAACTGGATCACGGAGGCTGAACCCGGACACACCCAGACGAGATATCAGCATCGGGGCATGAAATGGATCACGCAGGCTGAACCCAGACACACCCAGACGAGATATCAGCATCGGAGCATGAACTGGATCACGCAGGCTGAACCCGGACACACCCAGACGAGATATCAGCATCGGGGCATGAAATGGATCACGCAGGCTGAACCCAGACACACCCAGACGAGATATCAGCATCGGAGCATGAACTGGATCACGCAGGCTGAACCCGGACACACCCAGACGAGATATCAGCATCAGAGCATGAACTGGATCACGCAGGCTGAACCGGGACACACCCAGACGAGATATCAGCATCGGAGCATGAACTGGATCACGCAGGCTGAACCCGGACACGCCCAGACGAGATATCAGCATCGGAGCATGAACTGGATCACGCAGGCTGAACCGGGACACACCCAGACGAGATATCAGCATCGGAGCATGAACTGGATCACGCAGGCTGAACCCGGACACACCCAGACGAGATATCAGCATCGGAGCATGAACTGGATCACGCAGGCTGAACCCGGACACACCCAGACGAGATATCAGCATCGGAGCATGAACTGGATCACACAGGCTGAACCCGGACACACCCAGACGAGATATCAGCATCGGAGCATGAACTGGATCACGGAGGCTGAACCCGGACACACCCAGACGAGATATCGGCATCGGAGCATGAACTGGATCACGCAGACTGAACCCGGACACACCCAGACGAGATATCAGCATCGGAGCATGAACTGGATCACGCAGGCTGAACCCGGACACACCCAGACGAGATATCAGCATCGGAGCATGAACTGGATCACGCAGGCTGAACCCGGACACACAGACGAGATATCAGCATCGGAGCATGAACTGGATCACGCAGGCTGAACCCGGACACACCCAGACGAGATATCAGCATCGGAGCATGAACTGGATCACGCAGGCTGAACCCGGACACACCCAGACGAGATATCAGCATCGGAGCATGAACTGGATCACGCAGGCTAAACCCGGACACACCCAGACGTGATATCAGCATCGGAGCATGAACTGGATCACACAGGCTGAACCCGGACACACCCAGACGAGATATCAGCATCGGAGCATGAACTGGATCACGGAGGCTGAACCCGGACACACCCAGACGAGATATCAGCATCGGGGCATGAAATGGATCACGCAGGCTGAACCCAGACACACCCAGGCGAGACATCAGCATCGGAGCATGAACTGGATCACGCAGGCTGAACCCGGACACGCCCAGACGAGACATCAGCATCGGAGCATGAACTGGATCACACAGGCTGAACCCGGACACACCCAGACGAGATATCAGCATTGGAGCATGAACTGGATCACGCAGGCTGAACCCAGACACACCCAGACAAGATATCAGCATCAGAGCATGAACTGGATCACGCAGGCTGAACCCGGACACACCCAGACAAGATATCAGCATCAGAGCATGAACTGGATCACGGAGGCTGAACCCGGACACACCCAGGCGAGATATCAGCATCGGAGCATGAACTGGATCACGCAGGCTGAACCCGGACACGCCCAGACGAGATATCAGCATCGGAGCATGAACTGGATCACGGAGGCTGAACCCGGACACACCCAGGCGAGATATCAGCATCGGAGCATGAACTGGATCACACAGGCTGAACCCGGACACGCCCAGACGAGACATCTGCATCGGAGCATGAACTGGATCACGGAGGCTGAACCCGGACACACCCAGACGAGATATCGGCATCGGAGCATGAACTGGATCACGCAGGCTGAACCCGGACACACCCAGACGAGATATCAGCATCGGAGCATGAACTGGATCACGCAGGCTAAACCCGGACACACCCAGACGTGATATCAGCATCGGAGCATGAACTGGATCACGCAGGCTGAACCCAGACACACCCAGACGAGATATCAGCATCGGAGCATGAACTGGATCACGGAGGCTGAACCCGGACACACCCAGACGAGATATCAGCATCGGAGCATGAACTGGATCACGCAGGCTGAACCGGGACACACCCAGACGAGATATCAGCATCGGAGCATGAACTGGATCACGCAGGGCAAGGAATCCCTGCTGGATAACCCCGGAAATCAGGCAATCACGAGCTGCTACAATTTCATCCATTTCAGCGGCCAGAGCGCCAACAATCAATCCGCAATTCACGCAGGATACTGGAGGAGTCCCTAGAGAAGAGATCCTTCAAAACACGCCCCTAATCAAACTCGGCAGACTATTTCTTATGTGGAGCCCCCTTCCACACTATAAGGCCTTGTTCACACGGCGGGTGCCTTGTGGGAAAATGCACAATTTTTCAGCGCGAGTGCAAAGCGTTTGAATGCGTTTTGCACGCGCGTGGGAAAAATCGGCATGTTCAGTACCCAGACCGGAACCTCATCACTGAAGTCCGGTTTCGGGTATTCTGGAGGATGTATTATTTTCCCTTATTACATGGCTATATGGGAAATAATAGCGTTCTCACTACAGAATGCTCAGTAACATGGTGATGGACCAGGCGATGTGACGTCACCACAGGTCCTTTAGCCGGCAGCTAATGCTTGAAGAAGAGAGAAGAGATCGGCAACTACACGATCAAGTGGATAAGGTGAGTTAATTTTTTTTATTGGCCCCTGGTATTGCCCATATGGCACAGGTAGGTGAGTGAGAGACCTTGGCGCGGTGCTCGGGCTCAGACATGTTGACTTACCATCAGTTTGAGGGCTTAGTAAGGGTACTTTCACACTTGTGGAAGGCCGGATCCGTCCTGCCGTAGGGGCCGTGCACTGCCGTGCTGCTGCTCCGCCCCCATTGACTATAATGGGGCGGGGGGCTGAGCTACGGCGCAGCACGGCAAAGATCGCCGGACTGAAAAGTCGAACATGCAGGACTCAATAATGTGTGAAAGTACCCCAAGACCGCAGTGAGCACCCGTCCCGTCATTGCGATGCGGTTATATTCTTTATCACATCCACACTATTGTGGTACTTGTGGTCCGCTGCCGGCATCCTCCACCGTACGCCTTGGTGCTGGGGATCGCCATTAGCAACGGCCACAAGTGCAGGATCCGCTCCCTGTATATAGGTGCACGTCCTGCTTCATGCCACCCTTCAGTTCATTTGTGTATATACACCCCCCCCCCGCTATATAACATATATACACCCCCCCCTATATAATATATAGATATATAAACCCCCCACTCTATATGATATATAGATATACACCCCCCCGCGCTATATAATATATATACACTCCCTATATAATATATAGATATATACCTCTCACTCTATATGATATATAGATATACACTCCCGCTATATAATATATATACACTCCTCCTCTATATAATATATATATATACACCCCCGCCTCTATATGATATAGATATACACCCTCTCTATATGATATAGATATACACCTCCCTCCTCTATATAATATAGATATACACCCCCTCTATATGATATAGATATACACCCCCTCTATATGATATAGATATACACCCCTCCTCTATATGATATAGATATACACCCCTCCTCTATATAATATAGATATACACCCCCTCCTCTATATGATATAGATATACACCCCTCCTCTATATGATATATATACACCCCTCTATATGATATAGATATACACCTCCTCCTCTATATGATATAGCTATACACCCCCTCCTCTATATAATATAGATATACACCCCCCCTCCTCTATATGATACATATACACCCCCCCCTCTATATGATATAGATATACACCCCCTCCTCTATATAATAAATAGATATATATATACCCCTCCTCTATATGATATAGATATACACCCCCTCTATATGATATAGATATACACCCTCCTCTATATGATATAGATATACACCCTCCTCTATATGATCTAGATATACACCCCCTCTATATAATATAGATATACACCTCTCCTCTATATGATATAGATATACACCCCTCCTCTATATGATCTAGATATACACTCCCTCTATATGATATAGATATACACCTCCTCTATATGATATAGATATACACCTCTCCTCTATATGATATAGATATACACCCCCTCTATATGATATAGATATATACCTCCTCTATATGATATAGATATATACCCCTCTATATGATATAGATATACACCCCTCCTCTATATGATATAGATATACACCCCTCCTCTATATGATATAGATATACACCCTCTCTATATAATATAGATATACACCCCCTCTATATGATATAGATATACACCCCCTCCTCTATATAATAAATAGATATATATATATATATACACCCCTCCTCTATATGATATAGATATACACTCCCCTCTATATGATATAGATATACACCTCTCTATATGATATAGATATACACTCCCTCTATATGATATAGATATACACCCCCTCTATATGATATAGATATACACCCCTCCTCTATATGATATAGATATACACCCCTCTATATGATCTAGATATACACCCCTCCTCTATATGATATAGATATACACCCCCTCTATATGATCTAGATATACACCCCTCCTCTATATGATATAGATATACACCCTCCTCTATATGATATAGATATACACCCCTCCTCTATATGATATAGATATACACCCCTCCTCTATATGATATAGATATACACCCCCTCCTCTATATGATATAGATATACACCCCCTCCTCTATATGATACAGATATATACCCCCTCTATATGATATAGATATACACCCCTCCTCTATATGATATAGATATACACCCCTCCTCTATATGATATAGATATACACCCCTCCTCTATATGATATAGATATACACCCCTCTCTATATGATATAGATATACACCTCCTCTATATGATATAGATATACACCCCCTCCTCAATGATATAGATATACACCCCTCTCTATATGATATAGATATACACCCCTCCTCTATGATATAGATATACACCCCTCCTCTATATGATATATATACACTCCCTCTCTATATGATATAGATATACACCCCTCCTCTATATGATATAGATATACACCCTCCTCTATATGATATATATACACCCCCTCTCTATATGATATAGATATACACCCCCTCCTCTATATGATATAGATATACACCCCCTCCTCTATATGATATATATACACCCCCCTCTCTATATGATATAGATATACACCCCCCTCCTCTATATGATATAGATATACACCCCTCCTCTATATGATATATATACACCCTCTCTCTATATGATATAGATATACACCCCTCCTCTATATGATATAGATATACACCTCCTCTATATGATATAGATATACACCCTCCTCTATATGATATAGATATACACTCCCTCCTCTATATGATATATATACACCTCCTCTATATGATATAGATATACACCCCCTCCTCTATATGATATAGATATACACCCCCTCCTCTATATGATATAGATATACACCCCTCCTCTATATGATATAGATATACACCCCTCCTCTATATGATATAGATATACACCCCTCCTCTATATGATATAGATATACACCCCTCCTCTATATGATATAGATATACACCCCTCCTCTATATGATACAGATATACACCCCTCCTCTATATGATATAGATATACACTCCGCTCCTCTATATGATATAGATATACACCCCTCCTCTATATAATATAGATATACACCCCTCCTCTATATGATATAGATATACACTCCCTCTATATGATATAGATATACACCCCCTCTATATAATATAGATATACACCTCCCTCTATATAATATAGATATACACCTCCCTCTATATGATATAGATATACACTCCCTCTATATGATACATATATACACCCTCCTCTATATGATACAGATATACACCCCTCCTCTATATGATATAGATATACACCTCCTCTATATGATACATATATACACTCCCTCTATATGATATAGATATACACCCTCTCTATATGATATAGATATACACCCTCCTCTATATGATATAGATATACACCCCGCTCCTCTATATGATATAGATATACACCCCTCTATATGATACATATATACACCTCTCCTCTATATGATACAGATATACACCTCCTCCTCTATATGATATAGATATACACCTCCCTCTATATGATATAGATATACACTCTCTCTATATGATACATATATACACCCCCTCTATATGATATAGATATATACCTCCTCTATATGATATAGATATACACCTCTCTCTATATGATATAGATATATATACCTCTCCTCTATATGATATAGATATACACCCCTCCTCTATATGATATAGATATACACCCCTCCTCTATATGATATAGATATACACCCCTCCTCTATATGATACAGATATACACCCCTCCTCTATATGATATAGATATACACCCCGCTCCTCTATATGATATAGATATACACCCCCTCTATATGATATAGATATACACTCCTCCTCTATATAATATAGATATACACCCCTCCTCTATATGATATAGATATACACCCTCTATATAATATAGATATACACCTCTCTCTATATAATATAGATATACACCTCCCTCTATATGATATACACTCTCTCTATATGATACATATATACACCCCTCCTCTATATGATACAGATATACACCCCCTCCTCTATATGATATAGATATACACCCTCTCTATATGATACATATATACACTCCCTCTATATGATATAGATATACACCCTCCTCTATATGATATAGATATACACCCCTCCTCTATATGATATAGATATACACCCCCTCCTCTATATGATATAGATATACACCCCCCTCCTCTATATGATATAGATATACACCCCCCCCTCTATATGATATAGATATACACCCCCTCCTCTATATGATACAGATATACACCCCCCTCCTCTATATGATATAGATATACACCCCTCCTCTATATGATATAGATATACACCCCTCTCTATATGATACATATATACACCCCCTCTATATGATATAGATATACACCCTCTCCTCTATATGATATAGATATACACCCCCTCCTCTATATGATATAGATATACACCTCCTCCTCTATATGATATAGATATACACCCCTCCTCTATATGATATAGATATACACCCCCTCCTCTATATGATATAGATATACACCCCCTCTATATGATATAGATATACACCCCTCCTCTATATGATACATATATACACCCCTCCTCTATATGATACAGATATACACCCCCTCTATATGATATAGATATACACCCTCCTCTATATGATATAGATATACACCCCTCCTCTATATGATATAGATATACACCCCTCCTCTATATGATACAGATATACACCCCCTCTATATGATATAGATATACACCCCCTCCTCTATATGATATAGATATACACCCCCCTCCTTACCTCACACTCGGTGACTTCTCTCCTCACACACGTGCTGACGTTTACTTCCGGACACGTGAATAATTGCAGCCAACAGCAGCTTAGTTCCCGCACATGCGCACATCTATCTTTTTATCTTCCGTAGCGCGTAAAGGAAAGTCTTCAATGTAATCGACATCTCTGAAGGGATGACGTCACGGGGGGAACGTGCCTGCTTCTTCCCGCCCGTTACCACGCAACGGAGTAGGCGAAATGCATCGGAAAAGGGGGGCCAGGGCAGAGGAGGGAAAAGGGAGCGGCAAGGAAAGGGGGCGAGGCCGGGGCAGATAAAAGTGGGAAGGGAGGAGGGGCAAGGAAAAGGGGAGGGGCAAGGAAAGGGGGAGAATAGGGGGCAGATAAAAGTGGGAAGGGAGGAGGGGCAAAGAAAATGGGAGGGGCAGAGAAAAGAGGAGGGGCAAGTAAAGGGGGCGAGGCCGGGCAGAGAAAAGGGGAGGGGCAAGGAAAGGGGCGAGGCTGGGGCAGAGAAAAGGGGAGGGGCGAGGAGGGGGGCAGAGAAAAGGGGAGGAGCAAGGAAAGGGGGCGGCCGGGGCAGAAAAAAGTGGGAAGGGAGGAGGGGCAAAGAAAATGGGAGGGGCAGAGAAAAGAGGAGGGGCAAGTAAAGGGGGCGAGGCCGGGCAGAGAAAAGGGGAGGGGCAAGGAAAGGGGGCGAGGCTGGGGCAGAGAAAAGAGGAGGGACAAGGAAAGGGGGCGAGGAGGGGGCAGATAAAAGTGGGAAGGGAGGAGGGGCAAAGGAAATGGGAGGGGCAAGGAAAGGGGGCGAGGCCGGGGCAGAGAAAAGGGGAGGGGCAACGAAAGGGGGAGAGGAGGGGGCAGATAAAAGTGGGAAGGGGGGAGAGGCAAGGAAAAGGGGAGGGGCAAGGAAAGTGGGCGAGGCCGGGGCAGAGAAAAGGGGAGGGGCAAGGAAAGGGGGAGAGAAGGGGGCAGATAAAAGTGGGAAGGGAGGAGGGGCAAAGAAAATGGGAGGGGCAGAGAAAAGGGGAGGGGCAAGGAAAGGGGGCGAGGCCGGGCAGAGAAAAGGAGAGGGGCAAGGAAAGGGGGAGAATAGGGGGCAGATAAAAGGGGAGGGGCAAGGAAAGGGGGCGAGGCCGGGCAGAGAAAAGGGGAGAGGCAAGGAAAGGGGGAGAGGAGGGGCAGATAAAAATGAGAAGGGGGGAGAGGCAAGGAAAAGGGGAGGGGCAAGGAAAAGTTGAGAGAAGGGGGTAGATAAAAGAGGGAAGGGAGGAGGGGCAGAGAAATGGGGGTGTGGCATATGAAGGAGGAGGGGAAAGGGGGAGAGGCTGGGGTAGAGTGCCTCCCCCACCACACTCGCCTCCTTAGTGCCTCCTCCGCACGCTGGTTTGGCCTTCTTAGTGCCTCCTCCACACGCTGGTTTCGCCTCCTTAGTGCCTCCTCCGCACGCTGGTTTGGCCTCCTTAGTGCCTCCTCCGCACGCTGGTTTCGCCTCCTTAGTGCCCCCTCCGCACCCTGGTTTCACCTCCTTAGTGCCCCCTCCGCACCCTGGTTTTACCTCCTTAGTGCCCCCTCCGCACCCTGGTTTCACCTCCTTAGTGCCTCCTCCGCACGCTGGTTTCACCTCCTTAGTGCCCCCTCCGCACGCTGGTTTCGCCTCCTTAGTGCCTCCTCCGCACGCTGGTTTCGCCTCCTTAGTGCCTCCTCCGCACCCTAGTTTCGCCTCCCTAGTGCCCCCTCCACACCCTGGTTTCACCTCCTTAGTGCCCCCTCCACACCCTGGTTTCGCCTCCTTAGTGCCTCCTCCGCACGCTGGTTTTACCTCCTTAGTGCCCCCTCCACACCCTGGTTTCACCTCCTTAGTGCCTCCTCCGCACGCTGGTTTGGCCTCCTTAGTGCCTCCTCCGCACGCTGGTTTCGCCTCCTTAGTGCCCCCTTCCTCACGCTGGTTTCACCTCCTTAGTGCCCCCTCCACACCCTGGTTTCGCCTCCTTAGTGCCTCCTCCGCACGCTGGTTTTACCTCCTTAGTGCCCCCTCCACACCCTGGTTTCACCTCCTTAGTGCCTCCTCCGCACACTGGTTTCACCTCCTTAGTGCCTCCTCCGCACGCTGGTTTGGCCTCCTTAGTGCCTCCTCCGCACGCTGGTTTCACCTCCTTAGTGCCCCCTCCACACCCTGGTTTCACCTCCTTAGTGCCCCCTCCACACCCTGGTTTCGCCTCCTTAGTGCCTCCTCCGCACGCTGGTTTTACCTCCTTAGTGCCCCCTCCACACCCTGGTTTCACCTCCTTAGTGCCTCCTCCGCACACTGGTTTCACCTCCTTAGTGCCCCCTCCGCACCCTGGTTTCACCTCCTTAGTGCCTCCTTCCTCACGCTGGTTTTGCATCCTTAGTGCCTCCTCCGCACGCTGGTTTTACATCCTTAGTGCCTCCTCCGTACGCTGGTTTCACCTCCTTGGTGCCTCCTCCACACGCTGGTTTCACCTCCTTAGTGCCTCCTCCGCACGCTGGTTTCACCTCCTTAGTGCCCCCTCCGCACCCTGGTTTCACCTCCTTAGAGCCTCCTCCGCACGCTGGTTTCACCTCCTTAGTGCCCCCTCCACACCCTGGTTTCACCTCCTTAGTGCCTCCTCCGCACGCTGGTTTCACCTCCTTAGTGCCTCCTCCGCACCCTGGTTTCACCTCCTTAGTGCCCCCTCCACACCCTGGTTTCGCCTCCTTAGTGCCTCCTCCGCACACTTGTTTCACCTCCTTAGTGCCTCCTCCGCACGCTGGTTTGGCCTTCTTAGTGCCCCCTCCGCAGGCTGGTTTCACCTCCTTAGTGCCCCCTCCGCACGCTGGTTTCACCTCCTTAGTGCCTCCTCCGCACGCTGGTTTCACCTCCTTAGTGCCTCCTTCCTCACGCTGGTTTTGCATCCTTAGTGCCTCCTCCGCACGCTGGTTTTACATCCTTAGTGCCTCCTCCGTACGCTGGTTTCACCTCCTTAGTGCCTCCTCCACACGCTGGTTTCACCTCCTTAGTGCCTCCTCCGCACGCTGGTTTCACCTCCTTAGTGCCCCCTCCACACCCTGGTTTCACCTCCTTAGTGCCCCCTCCACACCTCCACAGAGGTTGCTAGTGTTCACGCCTCGGCTCATTTTGGTACGGCACAGGTTGCAAAGTACTATTCTTTTGTCGTCTGCGCTTTCCTCAAAAAGGTACCATACTAAGGAACACCTACCCCTTGGCAGGGGAGATTTTGGCAAGGGGGTGCTCTGCGGAACAGTTGCGGGCCTGTTTGGTGGGGCCCTCCATCTCCCTTTTGCCACCCCACTTCCTTTTCCAACTGTTGCGATGCTGAAAAGAGGTCCGTGGAATATCCAAGTGTGGGATCACTTGTTTGCCCAGACTCTCCATGGTGGGGGAAGGAGGATCAGAGTGAGGATTGTGTTGACCAGGCTGTTGGCTACTGAGACTGGACTTGTATTGGAGGGCCTGGAGGTGAGCTGACCCTGTAAAACATTATATGCGAGGGCCTGCTGGTGAGCTGACCCTGTAATACATTATATGCGAGGGCCTGCTGGTGAGCTGACCCTGTAATACATTATATGCGAGGGCCTGTAGGTGAGCTGACCCTGTAAAACATTATATGCGAGGGGCTGCAGGTGAGCTGACCCTGTAAAACATTATAGTCGAGGGCCTGCAGATGAGCTGACCCTGTAAAACATTATATGCGAGGGGCTGCAGGTGAGCTGACCCTCTAAAACATTATATGTGAGGGGCTGCAGGTGAGCTGACCCTGTAAAATATTATATGCGAGGGCCTGCAGGTGAGCTGACCCTGTAAAACATTATATGCGAGGGGCTGCAGGTGAGCTGACCCTCTAAAACATTATATGCGAGGGCCTGCAGGTGAGCTGACCCTGTAAAAGATTATATGCGAGGGCCTGCAGGTGAGCTGACCCTGTAAAACATTATATGCGAGGGGCTGCAGGTGAGCTGACCCTGTAAAACATTATATGCGAGAGCCTGCAGGTGAGCTGACCATGTAAAAGATTATTTGCGAGAGGCTGCAGGTGAGCTGACCCTGTAAAACATTATATGCGAGGTCCTGCAGCTGAGCTGACCCTGTAAAACATTATATTTGAGGGCCTGCAAGTGAGCTGACCCTGTAAAACATTATATGTGAAGGCCTGCAGGTGAGCTGACCCTGTAAAAGGTTGTACCGGCGGGCCTGTGGAATACAGGGTGGTGCTTAACCGACTGTAAGCATTATCTGCAATGCAACGACCATCTGGTCGCACTGGTCTGACTTTGAGAGTGGTGTCGTGCGCTTCCCTGTAAACTGGGACATGAAGCTAGGTAACGTGGATTAATGTTTTTCTTGTGCTCTGGCAGCAGGCACAGTTTCACCGCGTCCAGGGACACGGCCTCTGCGTGCACCATTAGCTCGCCTTACTGCTCGCCTTCATCATATTAAATGTCATATATGCTTGAAGGTATGTCACACGTACAGTAGCGTAGGATTTGGAAGTGTATGCGCAAAAAAATGTAAAAAGGTATTTGGGATGTGGAAACGTCTCACAGGAGATATCCCGCAGACAATGTCAATGCTGTCACCAGCGGCTAATAAAAAATTACAGGGAATGTCACCGGTATTTGGGATGAGGAAACGTTATATAGGAGAGGTACCACCGGTAATGTCACTGTCCGCAGCGTCTACGGAAAAAGTACACTGTATGTCACTGATAAAAATTGTTATGCGCACATGTTACACTTTAGATGTTCCCCTGGTAATCGCACTGCATGAGTTCAGAGTTTAAAGGACAGTTAGCATCAACATGTCCTGGTCCCTTACACCGGACCTGACCTTTCCGGCCAGAGTTCCGATTTTGACCTTGTGACCTCGGAAATCGGAACTCTGGCCGCAAAGGTCCAAGACTGGCTATCTGAGATCAGAACCTATGAAATGCTTCCAGTGTAAGGGACCAGGACATGCTGATGCTAACTGTCCTTTAAACTCTGAACTCTGGAGAAAGGGTAACGGGAGTCACAGAACCTGAGCCTCGTGATGAAGTTCTGTCGTCTCCTGATAGTCTCCCTTTAAACGAATAGCGATGGATCTGCTAGGCCCTATTGGGAAACCAGCTCTTTGAACATCTGTATGGCAGGAAACCCCGAGGGCTACTGGACGTGGGAGCAGGAATGTACCCCGTACCGCAGTGTAATGGAACATGTATCACTGATGCAGGACCGGATTGAGGTAGTAACATAGTACATAAGGCCGAAAAAAGACATCTGTCCATCCAGTTCGGCCTGTCATCCTGCTAGTGTATCCAGAGGAAAGAATAACTCCCTGGATCAACGACCCCTCTCTAGTAGCTATAGCCTGTAATATTATTACACTCCAGAAATGCATCCAGGCCCCTCCTGAATTCCTTTATTGTACTCACCATCACCACCTCCTCAGGCAGAGAGTTCCGTAGTCTCACTGCTCTTACAGTAAAGAGTCCATAGTCTCACTGCTCTTACCGTAAAGAGTCCATAGTCTCACTGCTCTTACCGTAAAGAGTCCATAGTCTCACTGCTCTTACAGTGAAGAGTCCATAGTCTCACTGCTCTTACAGTATAGAGTCCATAGTCTCACTGCTCTTACAGTATAGAATCCATAGTCTCACTGCTCTTACAGTAAAGAGTCCATAGTCTCACTGCTCTTACAGTATAGAGTCCATAGTCTCACTGCTCTTACAGTATAGAGTCCATAGTCTCACTGCTCTTACAGTACAGAGTCCATAGTCTCACTGCTCTTACAGTATAGAGTCCATAGTCTCACTGCTCTTACAGTATAGAATCCATAGTCTCACTGCTCTTACAGTATAGAATCCATAGTCTCACTGCTCTTACAGTATAGAATCCATAGTCTCACTGCTCTTACAGTACAGAGTCCATAGTCTCACTGCTCTTACAGTAAAAAGTCCATAGTCTCACTGCTCTTACAGTAAAAAGTCCATAGTCTCACTGCTCTTACAGTAAAGAGTCCATAGTCTCACTGCTCTTACAGTATAGAGTCCATAGTCTCACTGCTCTTACAGTATAGAGTCCATAGTCTCACTGCTCTTACAGTAAAGAGTCCATAGTCTCACTGTTCTTACAGTAAAGAGTCCATAGTCTCACTGCTCTTACAGTATAGAGTCCATAGTCTCACTGCTCTTACAGTATAGAGTCCATAGTCTCACTGCTCTTACAGTATAGAGTCCATAGTCTCACTGCTCTTACAGTAAAGAGTCCATAGTCTGACTGCTCTTACAGTAAAGAGTCTATAGTCTCACTGCTCTTACAGTAAAGAGTCCATAGTCTCACTGCTCTTACAGTAAAGAGTCCATAGTCTCACTGCTCTTACAGTATAGAGTCCATAGTCTCACTGCTCTTACATTATAGAGTCCATAGTCTGACTACTCTTACAGTAAAGAGTCCATAGTCTCACTGCTCTTACAGTAAAGAGTCCCTAGTCTCACTGCTCTTACAGTATAGAGTCCATAGTCTCACTGCTCTTACAGTACAGAGTCCATAGTCTCACTGCTCTTACAGTAAAGAGTCCATAGTCTCACTGCTCTTACAGTACAGAGTCCATAGTCTCACTGCTCTTACAGTATAGAGTCCATAGTCTCACTGCTCTTACAGTAAAGAGTCCATAGTCTCACTGCTCTTACAGTAAAGAGTCCATAGTCTCACTGCTCTTACAGTATAGAGTCCATAGTCTCACTGCTCTTACATTATAGAGTCCATAGTCTGACTACTCTTACAGTAAAGAGTCCATAGTCTCACTGCTCTTACAGTAAAGAGTCCCTAGTCTCACTGCTCTTACAGTATAGAGTCCATAGTCTCACTGCTCTTTCAGTATAGAGTCCATAGTCTCACTGCTCTTACAGTATAGAGTCCATAGTCTCACTGCTCTTACAGTATAGAGTCCATAGTCTCACTGCTCTTACAGTATAGAGTCCATAGTCTCACTGCTCTTACAGTATAGAGTCCATAGTCTCACTGCTCTTACAGTACAGAGTCCATAGTCTCACTGCTCTTACAGTATAGAGTCCATAGTCTCACTGCTCTTACAGTAAAGAGTCCATAGTCTCACTGCTCTTACAGTAAAGAGTCCATAGTCTCACTGCTCTTACAGTATAGAGTCTATAGTCTCACTGCTCTTACAGTAAAGAGTCCATAGTCTCACTGCTCTTACAGTAGAGTCCATAGTCTCACTGCTCTTACAGTAAAGAGTCCATAGTCTCACTGCTCTTACAGTAAAGAGTCCATAGTCTCACTGCTCTTACAGTATAGAGTCCATAGTCTCCCTGCTCTTACAGTATAGAGTCCATGGTCTCACTGCTCTTACTGTAAAGAGTCCATAGTCTCACTGCTCTTACAGTAAAGAGTCCATAGTCTCACTGCTCTTACAGTATAGAATCCATAGTCTCACTGCTCTTACAGTATAGAATCCATAGTCTCACTGCTCTTACAGTACAGAGTCCATAGTCTCACTGCTCTTACAGTAAAAAGTCCATAGTCTCACTGCTCTTACAGTAAAAAGTCCATAGTCTCACTGCTCTTACAGTATAGAGTCCATGGTCTCACTGCTCTTACAGTAAAGAGTCCATAGTCTCACTGCTCTTACAGTAAAGAGTCCATAGTCTCACTGCTCTTACAGTATAGAATCCATAGTCTCACTGCTCTTACAGTACAGAGTCCATAGTCTCACTGCTCTTACTGTAAAGAGTCCATAGTCTCACTGCTCTTACAGTAAAGAGTCCATAGTCTCACTGCTCTTACAGTATAGAATCCATAGTCTCACTGCTCTTACAGTATAGAATCCATAGTCTCACTGCTCTTACAGTACAGAGTCCATAGTCTCACTGCTCTTACAGTAAAGAGTCCCTAGTCTCACTGCTCTTACAGTATAGAGTCCATAGTCTCCCTGCTCTTACAGTATAGAGTCCATGGTCTCACTGCTCTTACAGTAAAGAGTCCATAGTCTCACTGCTCTTACAGTAAAGAGTCCATAGTCTCACTGCTCTTACAGTATAGAATCCATAGTCTCACTGCTCTTACAGTACAGAGTCCATAGTCTCACTGCTCTTACAGTACAGAGTCCATAGTCTCACTGCTCTTTCAGTATAGAGTCCATAGTCTCACTGCTCTTACAGTATAGAGTCCATAGTCTCACTGCTCTTACAGTATAGAGTCCATAGTCTCACTG